>VSJF01000019.1:0-15938 GCA_009739215.1 Floccularia luteovirens
TATCTTTTCATAGCTCTTTAAGAATTATCTCAAAATATGCTAAAGCAAGATGAATGGAAGTGAGTCCACTAGTTTGGAACTTATTAAATATTATAGTGGATAGCCTTGAGCATGATGGAATTAGCTCTGATGAGACTGATGACAAGAATTACGTTATTAGGGATCAAAGAATGGCACAGTGCTGAAATCAGAGCCTTTCTTGAATATATTGATAAATATTGCATATTGTACAATTCCTATAGCAACAAACTTCCAGGCTCCAAACCTTACATTTGCCACCATAGGAAGTCATGTGCCCTCAAGTAAATATAATGCTATTGCCATGCTACCATGGAACTTTTATGATAATACTTGATATGATGCTTTGCCTATTATTGGAGCAGAAACAATTGTCTGCAAAAAGTCCAATATATAAATATTTGCTGATGAGTACAAGTTAGGCTTCATTAGAATTAGTATATAATATTATAATTTACTTAATGCTCATGTTTTATCCTTTTTATCTATTTATCCATTTATTCATTTATTCATTTATTCCTCTCCTATCATATATCCACACATGTAGATAATCATCACACTTCTTAATATATTTTGCAAATCACATGCATACACATATATAGAAAAATCAAGTTCACAGTAAATGCTGGTGAGACAAGAGGGCAAGTTGCATATATATCATAGACTGCTACTTGACTAGCTGAGCAACTTGCTGAGTGGCTGCTCATTAGGTTAATGAGCTACCCAATAAATATTTTTTTTCCTATTTTTAACAGAAAAAAGACATCTTTTTCTTTCATCCTTTTTCAACAGGAAAAACATGACCTTTTTTCCTTTTCTGCCAGAAATATTCTGAAAAAATGAATTGTTTATTACTTAGAAATATAAATAGATAAATAACAAATATTTATATCAGAAAAATATAGAAATGAAAGAAAAAAGAAAACTTTTTTAGCTAGAAATACTGTTAATAAAATGGCTCCTCTATCTCTCACAAATATGTGCAAAAAAATAATAACTATTTATCTTGGAAACACTCTAGAAATAAGTGAATCTTTTCTCTGTCTATTTCTTTGAGAAAAATATCAGGAATACAGGAGATATTTTTTGATCAGAAACAGTCCTAGAAAAAGATATTCTATTACTAATCTGTTTCTACTTGAAAACTTTCTTCTATTTCTCATATATTTTTCCAAGGGAAATAGAAGATATTTTTTCTCACTCTCTTTTTCTAACAGAAACAGGTCCTGGTGCCAGCAGTACTGACACACTTCAAACTTCAACTTTTTTTTTTTTGCTTTAAAGTTTTCAATCTTTATCTTAGTAAGTCATTCTTTCCTCCTTTTTTTTTACTGACATTCTTTTTTCTAGATTCATTCTATTATCATACTATCTTTGCCATATCTGCTCATTGTCAGGATCCTAAAAATGGAAGGAGTTGAGGAGATATAATAGCTTGGGCATTTGGTATATTTTGTAGTCCACTTTTTTTTCTCTTTTTTTCTATATGTTTTCAACTTTTTCCCTTATATGTCTGACTTTTTCCTTCTCTTTTTATACATTTTCCTCTCTTTCTAGTTATGTTTTCAATTTCTCTTCTCTTGTTTTATATATTTTCAACTTTTTTCCTTATTTTTTTCATATGTTTTAAACTTTTTCTTCTTTCTATGTTCCAACTTTTTTTAGATTTTTTAGTATGTTTCCAACCTTTCTCTTTTTTGTTATGTTTCTGACTTCTTCTATCTTTTCAGTTATATTTTTCAACTTGATATGTTTTTTTTTCCAACTTGGTATATTTTTTTATGTTTTTTTTTCTGACTTTTTATGTTTTTTTTCTATGTTTTTTTTTTCAACTTTTTTTATGTTTTTTTATGTTTTTTTTCCAGCTTTTTTATGTTTTTTTACGACTTTTTATATTTTTTTTTCCAACTTTTTATATTTTTTTGTCTTTTTTTTAATTTCTTCTATGTGTTACTATTTGGGGGTTTGTCATTGTCATTTGCTTGTCTCATCATAAGAGTGTTCTGAGTTAGGAAATGGTTTGTTGCTAGTCAGATTTTCCCTAGCATGGTAAAGGAAGATATCTTTACATAGGTATTTAACTGCCACCTATTGAGGCCTCATGGAGGATCAGTTACCTATGGAAAACTAGTCAAGGTGTTTCAGACTAGACAGTGTCACCCTATGCCTATTATATACAATGATTCTGCTATCCTAGACTAGGGGAGGAAGTTTATGACTGAGGTAATAGAGTAATGCCAAAAGTAGTATTGGAGTACTTGAAAACTAAGATTGATCAAGCTAGGTGCTTGTCTGTAGTTTCATACTACTTAAATACAAGTATGCTACTGCTAATTATAACTCAATTGCATGCTTACTGAGTAAGCATCAAGTCAACTACTAGTCACTAAGAAGTACTACAAGTCATTTAGAAGCTAGTACAAGTCATACAGAACAACATATGAAGTCGAAAACATGAGATAGAGAGGAAATGAGGCATGAATATATTATACATACATTCTAAAGTCCAGGGAGATAGGTGCTTATCCAGATAAGGTCATAACTACTATGTAGTATTATATAGTAGTATGTAGTAATTGTAGGTAGTAAAAATAAATTGAATATAATAAATGAATAATTCAATAAAGTATATATACAATTATAGTAGTACTATGGAGTACTTTGGAGTTGGGAACCCATGCTATGGGATACCATAAATACTATGGCTCACTATGGATTACTATACAAATATCTATGAAGCACTATATAGATGCCTATTTATCTATGGAGCACTATAGAAATGCTTATATATCTATGGAGCACTATGGAGTGCTACTAGAGTACTTCTGGAGTTGAGAACCTATAAGAGCAACTAGACAGTTCACACAATACATATTTCAAAGTATTCGCAAGCAGGCTACAAAACAGGAAGCATAGTCAAACTGGACTAGGAAATCTGAAGTTATTATATTAGTAAAGTATACATATTCTATCTACTCACCTAGACAGGAAATCCAAAAAGAAAAGTCTAAGGATTTCTATCCAGAGGTATTGCCATATATGTAGATAAAAATAGAAAGAGTATTAAAGTAAGATTATGATCATAAATAGGTGGCAACCTTAATAACTGTATTTAAATATAACTCCCTAATAGTAAGTGTGTCAAAGATGTATTGAGGGTAATGGGAAAATGATGTTGAGGTATTACTGAATAGTTTTAAAGGGTGTGAAGGTTTGAACTTAGGGATTCCCCTTACAGAACCCATGCTATGGGCACTATGGGCACTATGGCACTATAGAGTGCTCCATAGTGCTCCATAGTTGACCTAAGATTTGCTGATAGACTGAGTGACTTTATAGCAGATGAAAAGGACATGGAGGCACAAGAAATGGAGAAGAGGCTGAAAGCTGCTTCACAAAACAATAGGAAAAAAGCTACATGAATCACATGAAGATGAAGAGATTATGGGAGAAATATTATATGAGGAAAATGCATCCAAGCTACCAAGTGCTTTCAAGGATATGATGATTCAGATGATTAAATAAATATGGGAAGAATTTTCAGGTGTTGTTATCCTACTGAACTGGGGCATCAAAGAATAACCTAGGGTCAGCCTATCATTGGCTTGCCACCATATCAGGAACACCTCCTTCTTCTGGACTTATATGAGTCAGAAAAACAAAATTTAGAGTTGATTGCAGAAGAAATAATTGCAAATAGTATGGGTGGAGTGTATTTTGGGATGAGGAAAAGTAAGTCTAATCAGAGGATATTATATTTAGCTAACCAGATAATCCCTCCAAGTTATTTTATATTTGTTTTTATCAAGCACTATGCCACCTGAGTAGTAGTGATAGATATCAATAGCAAAATCCTTAAACCCATGAAGAATGGGCCCAGGATCTATCTAGAAAACTTGATATGCTTGTTACAATAGTACAACACTATCTAGCACAAGATGGGAATCCACCACTGAAAGTTGATACTGACAGATAATTAGTACTAATAGAGGCTTCCAACAATACCACTACAGAAAACTCATTCTTACCTGACCACATTATCATTTATTTTGCATGGTCTTCTTCAAACAAGCAAATGTTAATAGTCAAAACTGCAAGAATACATAATACATTAATTAACAAATATTTTATCAGGTCTTGCAACTGCATAGCATCTCAAAAATAGATTTCATTGAAATGAATGGGCTAATGAGCATGAGAAACAGAAAGAAGGCAATTGCAAACTTCAAGAAACTGCATAGTCTCAGGCTGTTGATAATCTCTAACATTGAAATAACAGAACTAAATCTTCTGATTGCAAATATCCTCATAATGCTTGCAAGTTTCTTCAACTCTTATACTCATCAAAAAATATTAAATTTTTTTTTGATGACAGGAAATGCTGTAGTCCACATAAGAGGACTAACAATTAATTGAATATATGTGACAGCAACTGCAGTCTAAGCAAGTACATATCTATAGATTAATCACAAAAAACATACTAAATGTTGTTACAATAGTCTACTCCTACATATACAGATATACTAGAATAGAGGATAGTAAGAGGATAGTATAGTATAGTATATAATAGTAGACAGAAGAGAAAAGGAAGAATGGGTTCTGGTTGGAAACCAGTGGTCTTATATAGATACCAGAGGTGCTTCTATCAGGGTAGCCTAGAAGCAACTAGAAGCACTTAGGGTAGTCTAGAAGCACTGGTATCATAGCAACAAAAGTAGACTAGAAGCTATCAGGGTAAGCTAGAAGCACTACCCTGAGCAGTCTAGAACAGTAGTCTAGGCCTTCCTGTATTATATATAAGGAGGTCTCTATAGCATACTTTTCTCTCAAGTGAATACACTCTATTTACACTCTAACAGATGTTTTCCTAAATAATATATCTTTCAACAAGAGTGTGATGCATGAAGCATTTATTAGAGCATATCTAACTATGAGTATGTCTTTTTGTTGAGAAATTTATATTTATTAACTGATGGAGTATATAAAATATTATATCAGCAAACCTTGGGTCAACTATGGAGCACTATAGAGCACTCCATAGCACTACTATAATAGTATATATACTTTATTAGATTATTCATTTTATTATATTTATTTTATTTTTACTACTACAATTACTACATACTACTATATAATACTACATAGAAGAAATTAAAAAAAAGACAAAAAAGTCAGACAAAAAAACATAAAAAGTTGGGAAAAAAAAATAAAAAGTTAATATGTTTTTTTTTCAACTTAGTATGTTTTTTTTCATGTTTTTTTTTCTATTTTTTTTCCAACTTTTTTATGTTTTTTTTTTCAAGTCAGAAAACATAACTGAAAAGACAGAAGAAGTCAGAAACATAACAAAAAAGGGAAAGGTTGAAAACATACTAAAAAAGGCAAAAAAAAGTTGGAAACATATAGAAAGAAAGAAAAAAGTTGAAAACATGAAAAAACAAGAAAAAAAGTTGGACATATAAAACAAAAGAAAGAGAATTGAAAACATAACTAGAAAGAGAGAAAATATATAAAAAAAGAAGGAAAAAGTCAGATATATAGAAGAGAAAGTTGAAAACATATATTAAAAAAAAGGAAAAAAGTAGACACAAAATATACCAAATGCCCAAGCTATCATATCTCCTCAACTCCTTCCATTTCTAGATCCTGACAATGAGCAGATATGGCAAAAATGTATGACAATAGAATGAATCTAGGAAAAGAATGTCAGTAAAAGAAAAGGAGAAAAGAGTGACTTACCAAGATGAAGGTTGAAAACTTTAAAGCAAAAAAAAAAAGTTGAAGTTTGAAGTGTGTCACATCAGCCACAGGTTACATGACCTTGCTGAAGTCGAAATTTGAACTTCAAAAAAAAAAATATCTAAGTCTAAAAATCTTTCTAAGTCCAAGTCCGATGTTTTGCTTATCTAATCCAAAAAGTGGAATAGTACTCTAAGTCAAAATACTACAGATTACTATATATTATTATACAAATTTATATAGCATCTATAGAATACTATGGAAATAATTAATATCTATAGACTACTATGAGTTACTATGGAATACTATGAATCACTATGGATTACTATAGAATACTATGGATACTATGGATTACTATGGATTACTATGGGTTATTATAGAATACTATGGAAAATAACCAACATCTATGGACTACTATGGGTCACTATAGAAAATAGCCAAAATCTATGAATCACTATGGATCACTATAGATCACTACAAGTGCTATGGCTTACTATGGCTTAAGTTGGACTAAAACCATGATTTGCTGATATACTCAGAGAGACTATTCAGTGATGACATGTCCAGTGGAGAGGATTAAGAGGGTACAAGTAAGAACAAAGAACCTGCATGGAGAAAAGCAAGCAAAAAGAGTAAGGGTCATGAGAAGGCAAAGGCAGTCCAGTCCACAGAAGGAGAAAATCAGGTAGATAAAAGTGAGAACAAGCAACCTCCACAGAGAAAAGCAAGGTGAAAAGGCCAAAAAACAGTAGATACAGAGGCAAAGACTACTAATAAATGAGAGAGAGCAAATCTGGAAGATAATAGTATAGATGAGCAATCTCATTAGCGAAAAACAAGGGAAAAAGATAAGGAGAAGGCATTGAAACACAAACATCAAGCTTCTCCAGCCCCTCTACCAGCTATACCAGCTGAGGACATCAAGATGGCAGAACTGGAATAGTCAATATATTCTGTGGCAGCATATGAAATAAGTCATATAATTGAATATGATGAGTTACCTAGAACTAAGATGGCTGATATGCATATTACTTCACTGTTTTCTTCTCCATCTATTGTAGTAACATCCATTGCAGCACAATCATTTGCATTTTCTGCTGACAGCAATGTTGTTCCAATGTAGCCTGTAATGAGAACTCATACTACATCATCATCTAGAGGACTAAGAATGCATCTGTTATCATTTGGGGTTTTATTGTCATCATTTGTCTGTCTTGTTGTAAGGGTGTCTGGATTAGGAAATGGGTTTGTTGCTTGTCAGATTTTCCAAGCACGATAGTGGAAGATACCACTATATGAGTTTCTAACTGCCACTCATCAGAGCCTCATGGAGGTCAGTTACTATGAAAAACTAGTCAGGCATTTCAGACTAGATGGTGTTACCCATGCCATTATATACAACTTGCTAGCTATCCTAGGCTAGAGAGAGAGTAGTCTCTTGTTTGTTGCTAAGATAACAGAGTAATCACTAATGTTATTAGATACTTGAAACTAAGATCAAGCTGAGGCTTGTCTATAGTTTCGCACTACTTAAATACAAGTACACTACTGCTAAATATAACTAATTGCATACTTGCTCAGTAAGCATCGAGTCAGCTAAGAGTTATACAGAAGTACTATAAGTCAGATAGAAGCAAGTACAAGTCATTGTGAGTTAAAAGAACCAAGGTGTGAGTCATAATACAAAATATGTATAAGAAATAGTAAACGAGGTGGAAATGCATTATGTGCATGTTCTAAAGTCTGGAGAGATAAATGCATATCCAGATAAGGTCATAATAGCATTAGTCACCTCAATGCACTAGTGGTGTTAAGGTTCGCAGGCTAACTACTTAGGCAATCACTAGGGATGCTAGGTCAAGGTGCACAAGTGTATATCTAGTAGGTTCACTAAGAGGTGAAGATAGGGAAATAACTTGTATTGATTGTGTTATGACCTTATCCAGATACGCGCTATCTCCCTGGACTTTAGAATGCATGCGCAACACATTCCCGCCTTGTTTATTATTTTCTCATATATGTTGTCACACTTTACTTCTATTAACTTGTAGTAACTTATATAAGCTTCTAAATAACTTGTAGATACTTCTATATGACTCCGCGTTGACTCGTAGCTTACTAAGCAATTGTGCAATAGGTTATAATTAGAAGTAGCATACTTGTATTTAAGTAGCATGAAACTACAGACAAGCCTCAGCTTGATCTTAGATTTCGAATACCCTCTAATACAGGCAATTACTCTGTTACTATTGTAACATTCTAAGTGACTCTCCCTCCCTTGTCTAGGATGGCAAAATCATTGTATATAGCGGCATGGACGACACCATACAGCCTAAAATGCCTGGCTGTCTCCTCCTCTGTAACTGACCTCAGAGAGACCCCGACAGATGGTTTGTAATCTGTGTGATAGTGTAACCTATCATCATGCCAGGGAAATCTGACTGGCAACAACCAACCATTTTCTAACTCAGACACCCAAACAATGAGACCAGTAAATAATGACACAATAACCCCAAACAGTAACAACATCCACTTGTGACATTAATACATGATATATTACTCTAACTGGATTAAAGATAAGAAAAATATATCTATGACATCTGAGGACTAGAACAAGCATTTTGATGCTCTTTCTTTTGAGGAACAAATAGTACTTATTCCCACTATCTTTTGAATGATGCACTTTGCTCATTATTATGGCAGAAATGGACTAAACTCAGCAAAGAAGCATCAGAAAAGAAAAAGGGAGAGAATATCCAGGATACATATCTTACTATTTGTTTTTTTGACTTAGAATTCTTAAATATTATATAGTAGAAAATGGAATTGGATACAACTGATGTCAAATATTTCTCATTAGATATGAATGAATCATATAGAATCACACCAGAAATATCTCAAAGAATATGAAAGAATATATAATTCTATATTCCAAAATATAAATAATTCTAATACTATATAAATAAATGATCAATTCACTCACATCTCAATATTGGGTAAAACATGCATTCATATCTCATGGAGCACAGCAATGCATGCAATTGCATAAGAAAATACAATTTTCTCTAATACACAAGAGTAACATGAACCTTGTATTTCCACACTTTTAGCCTTTAGACCTAGTGGAAAACCTGTCTACTGAAAAATAATATAAACTAATAATAACATGTATATATAATGAAATACAAATAAAAATGAAAACATTCAACTTAATGATATCATATTTCATGACATTGCCATATACAATATATATATGTGTATGTGGATGAAGTAATGCCAGAACACCAGTTTAATATATAACATTTGATATTATCATTTAATATCTTAATGAATTCAACTACTAGTATATATATTTGTTACATGTTATTTTAATTTACTACTCATTTTTCTCAGAGTCTTCATAGCTCTGACATTCTATTCTTGCTTTGAATGCAAGGGTCTCATTCCATTTTCATCTGCCTGGAAATTCTTGTTAATGAAATATTAAAATATAAGAAATACTTACCTTGATAGATGCAATATCAACAGGCCCAGTGACTATAATATACCAGCCTCTTTTCATTAACATACTGAACACTTCTTATATAGTATTTTGGGGCAGGGCTGTACAGTCCTATAGCCACATTATTTGCAGTTTCTAACTGCTCAATTTTTTTAATATGCTTGTCTTTAGACTGCTATCAAATCAACTTGCTAGTTAGCCAACTCTTTCTAAATATACTAAAAATCTTGTTATATACTATAAATACTGCAGTTCTTTGTGCATTTCCATGTAAGCAATATTCTCACTTTCTAATAAAGTTTTGTGATCAAGATTTTTGACTTGTTCCATTGTTAAAGAAATTTATGAAAAACAATAAAAAGGTGTGAATACAAAGCAACTCAATGGTGTGTAGGTATAAAATCTTATGTGGATTTTACAACATATAGGTTTTTTTTCTCCAGAATCTCTTATAAAATCTTAGACACAAGATACTTTTTTTACTCTACAGGTACAGGAACAATATTATTAGCCATATTCATAATCTTGTAACCAATCTTATCTATAATATAATAAATTGTTCTTTCATTGAATGGGTAAATTGAGTGAGGAACAGGTGGTGCACCAATAACAGTGAGAATAGCCTCAACAGGAATTACAACTATACTTGCCTCACTAATATGCTTGTAAAGAAGCAATATATTATTTGAGAGGTAAGTAAGTTGTTTGTAGATAGGCAAAAATTTTGAGACAAGTGCCAGACTCATAGTGTTGTTAGAAATATTTGCTTGGAAAAAGAACTGAACTTCTCCAAAGTGCATAAAACCATTGATATAAAACTATTGATTACAGTTATTAACCTAATGGTTCCATAGATAAAAAAATCATACCATTATCATTTGTGCTCTTCTCATTCTACTGATATCTCTGGGTTTTTCTTTTCACTCAGAGTATGATATTTGTTCATTTGGAAGATGTAAAGTAACTATGCCCACTGGTATATTTTAAATATCTAGTTTTTATTAGCTTTCTCTTTCATCTATGCAGCCATATACTCTCAGATAGCATCACCCCTAGTATTTAGTACTTTGAAGGGATGCTTATCTCTGGCACATAACAAGATAAAGCCATTTCCAATGTTTTCAGATTCTCTAGAAAAATAGTTTTGAATATATTTAGTTTGATGAAGTTTTGGATATATGGCCATAAGCAAGTTTAACAGGCATCAAAGTACTCCATATTCTGAAAGGTTTCTATAGCTATTTGAATGCTGCCAAATTTCTTTACCCAAGTTTCCAATAGTATGCTCCATTGGCCACTAAGAGTAGCAAACACCTATCTTAACACAAATTGTTTCAGAACATACATGTAGTATTGCATGAAGGCTTTGGTGATAGAAGTGTAAATGGAAACTCTTTTATTGATAATACAAATTCTCAAATTCCTCAACCAATTTAACAAAGAGCTAGTATGTGAGTTGCAGTTGTCTGGATGAAATACTTTATTAATGGATGATTTTTGTTGCATGAAACTAGTTTGCAGTAGTGGATCTAGTATTTTTTGGAAAGAAGATTATAGAATAGAGCAGGTTTAAGTCTGTAAAAATATATGAGAAATTCCCAAGCCTTATATCCACTATTGATTTTCTTAGCAAGGTTTCTTGGTGCTCTATTAAATGAGCTAGGGAGATATGGTGTTGCTACATATTATGACCTTATCCAGATACCATGTATCTCCCTGGACTTTAGAATATACACATAATGCATTTCTGCCTTGTTCCTCTGTTTCTCATACATATTTTATATTCTGACTCTTATGTTCTTCTTATGACTTGTATAGTCTTCTAAATGACTAGTAGTAGCTTCTATATGACTTGGTACTGACTTATAGCTTACTGAGCAAGCACGCAATAGGTTATAATTAGAAGTAGCATACTTGTATTTAAGTAGCACAAACTACAGACAAGTCCTTAGCTTGATCTTAGTTTCAAGTACCCCAATACTACTTTGGCATTACTCTGTTACCTTAGTGATAAACTCTCTCCCCTAGTCTAGGACTAGCAGGATTGTTGTATATAATGGCATAAGGCAATACTGTCTAAGTCTGAAATGCCTGACTAGTTTTCCATGGTAACTGACCTCCTACAAGGCTCTGACAGGTAGCAGTTAAATACCTGTATAAAGGTATCTCTCTTTACTATGCTAGGGGAAATCTGAACTAGCAACAACTCCCTATTCTCTAATCTGGACAAACCCCTATAATGAGATTAGTACATGATAATGCAACAAACTCCTAACAGTAACAATTACTAATTCATTAGATGATCACACATGAGTAATCATGTAATGAACTAGAATATTCCAGAACATTCTTATCATGTAATTGATGATATAGTCATCAATTATGTGCTAGACCCAGGTAATAATATAATATGTCACAATTTTGATTAACCAATAGCATAAATTGCTTAGGTAAGCCCAATATGGAAACCCTTGACTCTGATAAGTACTATAAGTATGAAACTAAAAGTGTGGATTAGTTTCCTCAATATAGTTGGTCAGGTTTCCTACCAAACTAACTCATCTTGTAATCTGCTTTGGGACCTTTGACTCCTTGCTTATTTTTTTCAGGATAATTAATAAGATCTTTTAGAATAGAATGAGATATCAAAACTGAGATTTTGCCTTTTGGATACTAAGATGAAGGGAAAAATTAACTTGTTTTATTATTCTGTTTTAAGCCCTATCTATATCTACTATAGTATAGTAAGATACTTGAAATATAAATTTTTACTATGAAATTTTAAAGTGATTCATACTAGTAAAGAATTTTAAAACAGGGAAAATATGTAAAAAAAATGAATAAAATAGAAAGTTTTCTTCAAAATAAATTGCACTCCCTTCATTAATCACTAAGTACTTTCTAATGTAGTGTGATGCATTTGCTGAAGCATAAAGGATAGTTTTGAGCTATATTATCAAAGAGTATGAGGTATTATCATATCTGGTTCAAATTCATGGGGAATTATCAAACTGGTGATGGTTTATTTGCACTAGCTGGCTTTCTTTGAGTTATATTAGCAAATATTGGTTCATCTATAAATATCTACATAATACTTCACAGTATCCATAGTAGTCTATAGTAGCCATAGAGGCCATAGCATAGGGTTACTTACTCCAGAGTGCTGTGTAGTGCTCCATAGTATACAGGGCTGCTATGTAGTACTCCATAGTATATAGGGATACTGTGTAGTACTCCATAGTATATAGAGATACTGTATAGTACTATACAGAGCTACCATAGTTATCCATAGTGCTATAGAGCACTTCATAGATACTCATAGCATACCATAGATAACTGTAGTAGTCTATAATAGTCTGTAGTACTATAAAGCATTGTTAGAGTGTAAATAGAGTATATTCACTTGGGAGAAAAGTATGCTATAAAGGCCTTCTTATATATAATTTAGGATAGCCTAGACTACTATTCTAGACTACTCAGAGTAGTGCTTCTAGCTTACCCTGACAGCTTCTAGTCTACTTCTGTTGCTATAATATCAGTGCTTCTAGACTACCCTGATAGAAGCACTCTTTATATCTATATAAGCCCTGCTATCTAGACTAGAACTCATTCTTCTTTTCTCTTCTATTCTACTACTATTTGATACTGTCTATATATATAGCAGTAGTTTATTGTAATAAGCACTCCATAGATGCTTATAGTACTTCATAGATATTCATAGTATGCCATAGATGACTATAGTAACTATGAAATGGTATATTTATATATTTATATTTGGAATACTTTATTAGATTATTCATTATTATTATATTCATTTTTATTATATATATTAAACAACTATTTAAATAGTACTATATGTTACTATATAAAGATAGAAAAAAAAATAGAGAAAAAGTTGGAAAACATATATAAAAAAAGAGACAAAATATATGAAAAAAATATAAAAAGATAGAAAACATATAAAAAAATATAATAAAAAAACAGAAAACATATGAAAAAAACATATAAAAAACATGTGAAAAAGTTAGAAAATATATAAAAAAGTTGGAAAACATATGAAAAAACATATAAAAAGTCAAACTAACATATAAAAAAGAGAAAAAATATATGAAAAAGTCAGACAACTGTTACCATTAGGGATTTGGTTATCATTGTTTGTCTATCTCATTGTAGAGATATCTGAGTTAGAGAACAGATTGTTGTCTGTCAGATTTCCCAGGCATGATAGTGGGAGATACCACTGTATAAGTTTCCAACTGCCACTTGTCAGAGCCTCTCTGAGATCAGTTACAGAGAATAAACACACAGACCTTTCAGCATGTATAGTGTCATCCATGTCATTATATACAATGATTCTGTCATTCTAGACAGGGGAGAGAGTAGTCTCTTAGTTATTACAGAGGTAACAGAGTAATTGCCTGTATTAGAGGGTACTCAAAACTAAGATCAAGCTGAGGCTTGTCTGTAGTTTCATGCTACTTAAATACAAGTACACTACTTCTAATTATAACCTATTGTGTGCTTGCTCAGTAAGCTACAAGTTAGTGCAAAGTCATACAGAAGTGTCTACAAGTCATTTAGCAGCTAGTACAAGTTAGTGCAAGTTAAAAGAGTCAAAACACAAGTCATAATACAAAACATGTATGAAAAATAATAAACAAGGCAGGAATACATTGCACATGCATTCTAAAGTCCAGGGAGATAGCATATATCTGGATAAGGTCATAACAGGAACTACATAAGAGTCAGAGCATAAGATATAGAGGAATAAGGTATGAATACATTATACATATATTCTAAAGTCCAGGGAGATAAGTGTGTATCCAGATAAGGTCATAACAATATGCCACTTAACATAAATAATAGAAAAAGTGAAGTATATAAGATTGCAATATATAACTTGTACTGTTGTCATGACACTAGACAAAATGAGTGGGGTGAAAAATATGATCATGTGTAAAAAAAAAGAATATCCATAATATTGGCCACACTTCCTAATCACAACTTAAGCATACAACATTAATTGCTAGTGAAGAAATGCAGAATAAGGAGCCTATTTGTCTCTCCCTTAATCTTATTATATGCTTAAAGGTTGGTGTCATCAATTGGTATGGCAAATAGTGAATGTCTAGGACATTTGCCACATAGCTGATCTGAGTTCAAAATGTGTGATGATGATTCATCAGCAAATCCTGGTTTTAGTCTGACTTGAGCCATAGTAGTAAGCCATAGTACCTGTAGTGATCCATAGTGACCCATAGTGATTCATAGATTTTGGCTATTTTCCATAGTAACCTATAGTAGTCCATAGATTTCAGTCATTTTCCATAGCAACTCATAGTGACCCATAGTAGTCCATAGATATTGGTTATTTTCCATAGTATCTCATAGATTTTGTATTCCATAGTAACTCATAGTATCCATAGTATTCCATAGTGATCCATAGTATTCCATAGTAACTCATAGTATTCCATAGTAACTTATAGTAGTCCATAGATATTAATTATTTCCATAGTATTCTATAGATGCTATATAAATTTATATAATAATGTATAGTAATCTGTAGTATTTTGACTTAGAGTACTATTCCACTTTTTGGATTAGATAAGCAAAACATCAGACTTGGACTTAGAAAAATTTATGGACTTAGAAAAAAAAAATTTTTTTGAAGTTCAAATTTTGACTTCAGCAAAGTCATGTGACCTGTGGCTGATGTGGCATACTTTGAACTTCAACTTTTTTTTTTGCTTAGAAGTTTTCAACCTTCATCTTGGTAAGTCATTCTTTCCTCCTTTTCTTTTACTGACATTCTTTTTCTAGATTCATTTTATTATCATATATCTCTGCCATATCTGCTCATTGTCAGGACCTAGGAATGGAAGGAGTTGAGGAGATGTAATAGCTTGGGCATTTGGTATGTTTTGTGTCTGTTTTTTTCCTCTTTTTTTTATATGTTTTCAACTTTCTCCCCTGTATATCCAACTTTTTCCTTCTTTTTTTATACATTTTCTCTCTTTCTAGTTATGTTTTCAATCCTCTTTCTCTTGTTTCATGTGTCCAACTTTTTTCCTTGTTTTTTCATATGTTTTCAACTTTTTTCTTTCTTTTTATATGTTTCCGACTTTTTTTTGCCTTTTTTGATATGTTTCCAATCTTTTCCTTTTTTGTCATATTTCTGACTTCTTCTGTCTTTTCAGTTATGTTTTCTGACTTGATATGTTTTTTTTCCAACTTGATATGTTTTTTTTATGTTTTTTTTTTCGACTTTTTATGTTTTTTTCCATGTTTTTTTCCAACTTTTTTTATGTTTTTTTTTCCAACTTTTTTATGTTTTTTTTTCAACTTTCTATGTTTTTTTTTCCCAACTTTTTATGTTTTTTTATTTGACTTTTTTTGTCTTTTTTTAAATTTCTTCTATGTAGTATTATATAGTAGTATGTAGTAATTGTAGTAGTAAAAATAAAATGAATATAATAAAATGAATAATCCAATAAAGTATATATACTATTATAGCAGTACTATGGAGTACTCTGGAGTTGGGAACCCATGCTATGAGTACTATGGGCACTATGGCACTATGGAGCACTCCATAGTGCTTCATAGTTGACCCAAGATTTGCTGATGTATATAGCATAGTTAGTAAATAGCTAGAGATCTACTCCTTTCTAACTGCCTTTAT